>JARQWZ010000464.1:565000-566586 GCA_033150135.1 Gobio occitaniae | reverse complement strand
ATCAACGATATTCACTTGTGACTGATCTAGGGGTGCTCCGATTGATCGGCAACCGATCTCGATCGGTCGATAATCGCTTTGGGATGATTGATCGGCGGTCTCCAAAAAGGCCGATCTCATGAACCGATCGCAGCTGACGACACAAAAAACCCGCACCTGCCCTGAGAACAAGGGCATGATATGCAGCGACACCGTCTCATTCTCTTTCCAGCGCGGGTAAAATAATTATAATGCTGAAGGTGAGGTACAATTCATATTTCTATATTAAATAACTTACGCAGTCATTTTAAAACGTTCTGTGGGACGCAAGTTCACAAACAGCGCACGTGAATCACTGCGTGCGCGCGCTCTCTTTCTCCCTTTTGAAAATGCTCAAATGGCTTCACATCAGCGCATCGCATGTGCACTAAAATTGAGCTGCACAGTTGACACAGGATTTGCCACTTTGCACAATCGAGGCAGTGTCGCATTGTCACTAAAGTTTATCATTTGCATTTATTTTTAAGTCTTGCCAGTGTTCAAACCGCTCAGCACTCGCGCGCACGGTCTGGAGACACACACACACACACACACACACACCATCTCACAAAAAGCTTGCGAGTACAAATTGCGCTGAAATGGTCAGATACACACAAATGTATGTACTAAATTACCGTCTTGACGAGTATGCACGTAAACCCCGTCGTGACTCGCGAGTGAACGTTTGTGCAACTGCATGTAACTGTAACCGTGTTCGCTCTTAAAGTAACAGCTGTCGAATAAACTGCTGCTGTCTCTGAGTTTCTCTTTGTCTTGTGTTGTTTGATGAACCTTTATGACACTCACTGCTCTTGAATGACTAACTTTTGCAACCTTAAGTGTAAGGATTAAACTAATTTAATTTATTCAGGGAAGACCAATATTAATTTACATTTGATTTCTTATTAAATGTCTTTAGTATTTCTTACCTCAATACTAATGTTAGACCTACCTGAAAAATTGTTTTTAAAAACAAAAATGCACTGCATGATCAAATATTTAGGTGAGATAATTATATACATTTATTATATACATTTATTTGGGAAAGATGGCCTACAGTAGCCTTAAGTTATCTCATTTTCTAAAATAAACACTTGGTGGTTCTTCAAGGTCTTGACTCAGTTAATTTAGAGTTAGTTTCATTTCTACAAATGGTGCAAACTCTGCAAGATTAAAGATAAAAGATTGCCATTCCCCTGCCATTCTGTGATCGGCAATCGGCAGATCATGATCTTGGTGATCGGTAATCAGTGATCGGCCCCAAAAATGCTGATCAGAGCATCTCTAGACTGATCATAATGTTTTGGCAGTGTGTGTGTGTGTGTGTGTGCGTGTGTGCGTGTGAGTGAGTGAGTGAGTGAGTGAGTGAGTGAGTGAGTGAGTGAGTGAGTGAGTGAGTGAGTGAGTGAGTGAGTGAGTGAGTGAGTGAGTGAGTGAGTGAGTGAGTGAGTGAGTGAGTGAGTGAGTGAAGTGAGTGAGTGAGTGAGTGAGTGAGTTTGTGTACATGTTTTCTATCCCAGTGGGTACTAAAATAAATAATTGAAAACTCGTGTCACCACGGGGACTCT